>CAUYNB010062116.1:0-15579 GCA_963574225.1 Lagothrix lagotricha | reverse complement strand
ATATCCCTAGGATTCCCTCTGACTAGATGTGGAACAGAGCAGAACAGAACCGAATCTCAAATCTGTCATTTTCCCAATTACTGGAGTAATTGCATATAGTCTCTATCCTGCATAATCCTGAGTTCTGAACCCCAAGACATCCCATCTGAGCTTACAGCCACCTGTCCAGAGCACCTAGGTTTTGTATGGAAAATGAGTGAAATGTCAGCTGTCTATCATGAGAACCAGAACCTCAACATCATCATCTTCTGGCATCAGAACTGCTTCCTCTGATCACATTCCTCCTGGGTCAGCTCCAGAATGCTAGAAACTCCCAAGATTCCGGAGAAGTTCCAATGGAAGACAGCCTTCCTAGCAATGCAAATATTTGAATTGAATTGCTGGCCCTCCTATTGGAAATTCATTCCAAATGTTAACATGTCATGTCAATGCTGCTGTGGTCTCCCAGAGGTTCATAAATGAGAAATTTTATCTCTTGCTCGACTGAGAGACAATCATCTAACATCTCGATTGTCTAGTCCATTCCACAGACCCCTACTGAGGTCAGGCAATTTGTCCAAATTATCCTCAGACACTTATTTAGCACTTCCTTCAAGCTCAAAGGTAGTTCAAAAATAATACAGACCCATCAGCTGTATCACCTGTGTCCCTCACACAAACGCTTCCACCAGTCTATCACAGTGAGAGAGATGGAGATCATTTTCACTCATCTTCATCTGAAAAAGTTCAAGTGAAATACAGACCCATAGCCTGCTGTTCGTGCCAGCTCAGACTCCTCTACCACTCTGTCTCTGCAGGGAGTAAGGGGATCACCTTCACAATCATCCTCATCTGAAAAGTCTCCGCAGTCATTGTCACCATTACACAGAAGTCGTCTCTTTATGCATCTGCCTGCAATCAAAATCAGGAAAGACCCAATGTGTCTAATGCCAATTTTTTTCTTTCTTTCTGAAGTTATCAAGTGCACTTGGAGTTGAGGCATCAGAAAAATACATTTAAGGCTGGACACAATGGCTCACGCTTGTAATCCCAGAACTTTGGGAGACTGAGGTGGGCGGATCACGAGGTCAGGAGATCGAGACCATCCTGGCTAACATGATGAAATCCCATCTCTACTAAAAATACAAAAAAAATTAGCTGGGCGTGGGTGGCGCATGCCTGTAGTGCCAGCTACTTGGAGGCTGAAGCAGGAGAATTACTTGAACCCGGGAGGCAGAGATTGCAGTGAGCCAAGATCGTGCCACTGTACTATAACCTGGGTGAGAATGCGAGACTCCATCTCAAAAAAAAAAAAAAAAGAAAAAAAGAAAAATACGTTTGAGTTCTTTGTTCAGGATATATAGACAGCCCTTTTAAGGGCCTTTCACTCTTGGAAATCCAAGTGTCTAAAAGCATGTTTTTTTATTTTTCTTTTCTCTCAGGAAGCCACACAGAAACCCACGATGAGCAACTGGAACACAAAGCTTACCTGTATTGCATTTAAAGTCATTGCCACAGTCATCCTCAGCATCCTCACAGGGCTCTGTAGGCACACATTGTCGTCTGTCTCCCACAGCGTCGGTGCAACGTCTCCCATTATATTGTCCAAAGGCCTCAATGCTCCTTGAACGAAACTGCACAATATCAGTTGGAAAGATTAGAATTTCTAATGCCACAGAAAGGGTATTGTTTAAAGGTGCATCCACACAACGATATTCCTCTAATGAGTCAATGGTTTTAGGACAGAAGCAGTGGAAGCAGTTGTTCATGTTATTTAGGGTAACACTCTGCATTCTAGGTTTGGCAGCCTCTTACACAGATGAGTCCTCTGGACACTTATTTAGTATTCTGTACAACATTAAGATTTCCTGGCAAGGTTAGCAACATACATTTAAATATTTATCTCTCTTTCTGGGTTTGGAACTCAGTTGTGGGGCTCCCTGCCTTATAGTCATTTTTCTGGAGATGCTAGCAATACAGTTTCTATTGGGGGAGGTCAGTGGGGAACAGAGATAAACACTTACCATTTGTTTGAGGCAAGGATCGCACTGTGACCATTCACTCCAGGGGCTCATTCTGCAGTCTATCTGTGATGTAGAGTCACTGCTTTTTGTTGGCTCTGGGCCATAACTAAGATAATAAAACATGCAAGTTTATAATGACCATTATGTATGTCTGTTTCCAAGAAGTCTTCACAAACACAGTTCACTTTGTATTTTATCCTCTCTCAAACTGTACCAATTACCTTTTTACTATATCTCTCATTTTACCCTTGATTGCATGCTGTTTTGTATTTTCAACTCATCTTTTTGTTTAATTCTCGTCTGTATTTTAATTTAACTTTTAACCTAACAACAAAATAATGGCAATGAGGAAAACTAACAAAGCATCTTTCCAGGTGTTTTATATTGATTAATCTTATATTTTCAACTAGATTATAAACTCAGTGAAGCTAGAAATCTGATTTTATTTTTTCTGTGTGTGCCTTCCTTCCCATCCACCCAACCCCCACCCGTAAGTCTGGTGAGGCCAAGTTACCTCATTTTCTTGCAAATTTAAGCCTGCCAGCCCAGGCCTAGCCATTCCTGTAGCAGGCACCTCATAAATCAGGCTTCCCCTCTCTGGTATTCTGTATGCCCTAAACTGGATGCTTTGCCACCTCACACTTCAGTTCGGGGCTTATTCCTCATCTTTCTGAGTTTTCACATCATATATTTTGGCACTTATGCCTCCCTTTCCACCCCCAGGCCCACTGTTCAGCGGTGCTTTTCTGGCTTTCAACTTTCCTTTCTCTGTTGGTTCACCATTTGAGCCTTCTGGTTGCAATATCACTTGGGATAATTATCGAAAAAGAAAACACAACAGAACCAGAAACCACCAAACAAGAATCCTACACATTCCCTACCTCTACTTGCCTGACCTGAAGTGTCAGGTCCTTTCTATAGCTATCCTTCCTGTAGCTAAGCCTCTTAAACCACAGGAAAGCCTAGGTGAGGCCAATCTCCTCAAATGCTCTAGATCCCAGCTCCCCTTAGAGACTGATTCATTGAATATCTCCTTCCTTTTAAAATCTCCCTCTCTACTGTTTCCTCTCCATTTGTAGTATATAAAGTGTTCAAGTTTGTGACATTGAACATAAAAAGCCCATGAATGAATGAATCATGCACCCTCCCTGACTTCACATTTTCTTCCAGCTGCTCCTATCTCCCTCCCGTCCTTCACAATGACACTTCTTAGAATTGCTGGAAATACATTTATGTTTTGCTGTCATCCAAAGAACAAGTCTTATCTCTTCCTCTAAATTCTACATGCCCTTTTAGTTACTTCTAAATTCTCTGGTCTTTTTAGCCACGTTTCTTGAGAAAGTAGTTAGCACCCTTGCCTCTTGTTTCTTACATCTCAAACACTTCTCAACCCTCCTGCCCTGTGAACACTGCTCTTGCCCAAGTCCTTGATGACTGCCATGTGCCTTACTATTCCTTTCAGTTTTTATCTTACTGCCTGTTTCATGGCATTCAATGCATTGACCACTGTTACTCTTCAGAATACTCTCTTTCCTTGGATAATAGGCTCTTCCTTTCATTCCTTTTTTCTTCTCTGCCTAGTACTCCTAATCTTCTGTGCAGGCCCCTCTTCCTCTGATGGTCCTTGAAATACTGATTTTCCATCAAGGTTCTGTCCTTGGATGTCTCTCTTTTATTTTTTTCTGTATTTTCCCAGAACTTTGGTCTTCATGTTTATGCTAATGACACTATATTAGTCTGTTCTCACATGGCTATAAAGAGCTACATGAGACAAGGTAACTTATAAAGAAAAGAGGTTAAATTGACTCACAGTTCCACAGGCTGTACAGGAGGCATGACTGAGAAGGTCTCAGAAACTTACAATCATGGCAGAAGGGTGAAGGGTAAGCAAGCACATCTTCACATAGCAGCAGGAGAGAGAGAGTGGAGGGGGAAGTGCTACATACTTTTTAACATGAGAATTCCATCATAAGAACAGCAAAAGGGAAGTCCAGCCCATGATTCAATAAATTTCCACCAGGCTCCTCCTTGAACATGTGGGGATTACAATTCGACATGGGAGATGAGTGAGGACACGGTGCCAAACCATATCATTCTGCTCCTGGCTCCTCCCAAATCTCATGTTCTTCTCACATTTCAAAATACAATGATGCCTTCCCAACAGTCCCCGAAAAGTATTCCAGCATTAACTCAAAAGTCCAAGTTGAAAGTTTCATCTGAGACAAGGCAAGTCCCTTCTGCCTACGAGCTTGTAAAATCAAAAACAAGTTAGTTACTTCTAAGGTATAATGGGGGTACAGGCATAGGGTAAATGCTCCCTTTCCAAAAAGAGAAATCAGTCATGAGATAAGGGATACAGGCCCCATGCAAGTCTAAAACCCAGTTGGACAGTCATTAAATCTTAAAGCTTCAAAATGACCTCTTTTGACTTCGTATTTCATGTTCAGGGAATGCTGATGCAAGGAGCAGCTCTGCTCCTGTGGTGCTGCAGGTTATAGACCCTGCAGCTGCTTTCACTGGCTGACATTGAGTGTCTGCAGCTTTTCCAGGTACATGGGGCAAGTTGTTGGTGAATCTACCATTCTGGGTTCTAGAGGATGGTGGCCCTCTTCTTACAGCTCTACTAGGCAGTATGCCAGTGGGGACTCTGTGCAGGGGCTCCAACCCAACAGTTTTCCTCCACATTGCCCAAGTAGAGATGCTCCATTATAGCCCCATCCCTACAGCAAACCTCTGCCTGGACATCCAGGCATTTCCATACGGCCTCTGAAATCTAGGTGGAGGCTCCCAAACCTCAACTCTTGCCTTCTGTGCACCTGCAGGCCCAGCACCATGTGGAAGCCACCAAGGCTTGGGGTTGGTACTCTTTGAAGCAATAGCTTGAGCTGTACTTTGGCCCCTTTTAGCCACAGCTGGAGTTGGAGTGGCTATGATGCAGGGTGCCATGTCCCGAGGCTGCACAGAGCAGTGGGACCCTGGGCCTGGTCCATGAAACCATTTTTATCTCCTAGGTATCTAGGCTTGTGATGGAAGGGGCTGCTACAAAGGTCTCTGAAATGCCCTGGAGGCATTTTCCCCTTTGTCTTGGCTGTTAACATTTGGCTCCTCTTTATTTTTGCAAATATCTGCAGTTGACTGGAATTTCTCCCCAGAAAATGAGTTTCTGTTTTCTACATCATTGTTAGGCTGCAAATTTCTCAAACTTTTACACTCTGCTTCCCTTTTAAATATAAGTTCTCTTTGCTTATGCAAATGAGCATAGGATTTTAGAAGCAGCCAGGACATATCTTGAACACTTTGCTGCTTAGAAATTTCTTCTACCAGATGCCCTAAATCGTCTCTCTCAAGTTCAAAGTTCCACAGATCCCTAGAAAAGGGGCACAATGCCACCAGTCTCTTTGATAAAACATAGCAAGAGGACCTCTTCTCCAGTTCCCAATAAGTTCCTCATCTCAATCTGAGACCACCTCAACCTGGACTTCATTAACAGTGAGAGTGAAATCACTATCGGCATTTTGGCCAAAATCATTCAAAAACTCTCTAGGATGTTCCAAACTTTCCTTCATCTTCCTGTCTTCTTCTGAGCCCTTCAAACACTTCCAACATCTGTCTGTTACCCAGTCCCAAAGTCACTTCCACATTTTCAGGTATCTTTAAAGCAATGTCTCACTCTTGTTACCAATTTTCTGTGTTAGTCTGTTCCCACAGGGCTATAAAGAACTACCTGAGACTGGGTAACTTATAAAGAAAAAAAGTTGAATTGACTCACAGTTCCACAGGCTGAATAGGAGGCATGGCTGAGGAGACCTCAGGAAACATAATCATGGTAGAAGGGTGAAGGAGAAGCAAGCACATATTCACAAAGCAGCAGGAGACAGAGAGTAAAGAGGGAAGTACTACACATTTTTAAACAACCAGATCTCATGAAAACTTCATCACAAGAACAGCAAGGGGGAAGTCTACTCCCATTATTAAATCGCCTTTCACCAGACCTGTCCTTCAACACATGGGGATTACAATTTGACATGAGATTTGGGTAGGGACACAGAGCCAAACCATATCAGACACTCAGAGATAAATCAGCAGCTAGACATCTCTGCTGAATTTTAAACTTTTGAATACAATTTCCAATTGGACATTGCACTTGGAGGTCTTCATGGCTTATTGAACTCAATGCATTCCCAAATGAGTGCATTACATTTTCTCCCTTCTCAAATATGCTTCTCCCCTGTATTTATTGTCTTGGTAAATGGTACTTCCATTTATGCAGTCACCCTAGCCAGAGACCTGGTGCACTCCAATCCTCATCTAGGCCATCTAATCAACTACAAAAATGTGTTGTTTACAGTCTCGTAAATGATTCTCAAACCCACCCATTCTCTTCATCTCTTTCGTATGTTTTCCTTGTCTACACCAACATTATATATCTCCTAGATAATTACAAAAAGTACTCTCTAATTCAGTTTCCACAAAGCATCCAGAGGGGTCTTTTAAAATGCAAATTTGATCTTACTATTCAGTTACCAGAAACCTTTCAGTAGCTTCCCATCACTCTTGTGATGAAGTCTAAGTTTTTCTTAACATAATGCAATAGACAGAATAATGACTCCCAAAGATATCTATGTTCCAATCCCTGGTACCAGTGAATATGTTGCCTTACATGGCAAAAGGGGCTTTGCAAATGTGATTATGGGAAATCGTCCTGTATTATTTGGTGGGCACATTCTGATTACATGGGATCTTTAAAGGAGAAGAGTGAGGGAGGGAGATGTGAGGACAGAAAAAGCAGGAGACATTCAAAGCATGAAAAGGGATTCCACCTGCTGTTGCTGGCTCTGAAGATGGAAGAAGAGGGCAATGAGCCAGGAAGCACAGGCAGCTGTAGAATCTGGGAATAGCAAGGACATGATTCTTCTTCTTTTTTTTTTTTCATTGTATTTTTATATATATATATATTTTTATTGCATTTTAGGTTTGGGGGTACATGTGAAGAACATGCAAGATTGTTGCATAGGTATACACATGGCAGTGTGATTTGCTGCCTTCCTCCCCAGTGATTCTTCTTTAGAGCCTCCAGAAAGGAATCCAGCCCTGCCAGCACCTTGATTTTAGCCCAGTGAAACCTAATTCAATATTCTGACTTCTAGAACCATTAGATGATAAATTTGTGTTTTAAGTCATTAAGTTTGCAGTAATTTCTTAACAGCTGTGATAAGAAACAAATTCACATTGCCTACAGAGCTCTACATGGCCTATCCCCTTCCCAATTCTCCAACTTTTGTCCACTTAAGCTCCAGCTACACTGAACATCAAAATTTTAGGACAAGCCACTTTGTCTCATGTCTTCAGGTTTTTAACCATACTATTTCCTATTCACTACATTTATCTCATCTTGTACATACATTATTTTTTCTGAGAACCTGCCTTAACTTCCTAGTGTAAGTTAGTTTTCTATGTGCATATTCTTACAGCATCTTGTCCTCATATTTCATTTAATTAATTATTCATTCTTTCACTTATCTATTCATCAAATATGTATTAATTTCCTATTATTGGCTAAGTATGGGGGTTACAATGGTGTTCAAAACAAAACAAAACAAAAAAAATGATCCCAAAATGGAAGTTGAAATTCTAGCTAAAAATACCCGTGAGCTTGGGGACTTTCCTGTTTTGTTCAGCTTGAATATCAAATACCTGGAATATAGTAGGTACTCAGGAAGGGTTTTGGTTTTTTTTTGTTTTGTTTTTTTTTGAATGAATAAGTGAATAATAAGAGGAGGAGGGAAGTCCTTAGTCATGTGGTTTTGGCCAAATCTAGGCCTGTATCTCTCTAGGGTGTGATCTCCTGGGGAATCATCCACATGGTTTTTGAGCAAGGATTGCAAGGCAGGCTTCCTGGCTGGAGGTGGCATTTTTGTAAGCCTGGCCTTTGCCTACATCTTCCAGAATGCCAGGATGTGTGATAAGCTTCTATCTTCTAAAATTGCAGGCTACAAATATATTACATAGGATGGCAAAACTTCTAGAAGAACCTGCTTTCTTGGAAGTCTGAGTACTAGTGCATATCTGAAACCATATGGCTAAGAAATTCTCTGCTAGAATGTTTCCATAAAACTACAGCCTTATCTGGCACTAACAGGCGTCATCAAGAGGCAATAGCACATATACCTTAATGCCTATAGCAGTGGATCTCAATACCAAGTGTATATCATAATCCTTAGATATTAAAAATAGGAATTGTAAAACTGTGATCCTCATTCCATACTGATTAAATCAAGCTCTCTGAGGATGGGTTCTAGGCATCAATGTTTTTAAGAAGTTACCCAGGTAAGCCAGGCATGGTGGCTCACGCCTGTAATCCCAGCACTTTGGGAGGCTGAGGCTAGTGGATCACGAGGTTAGAAGTTCGAGACCAGCCTGGCCAATATGGTGAACCCCGTCTCTCCTAAAAATACAAAAATTAGCTGGGCATGGTGGCACATGCCTGTAATCCCAGCTACTCGGGAGGGTGAGACAGGAGAATTGCTTGAACCCAGGAGGTGGAGGTTGCAGTGAGCTGAGAAAAAAGTTACCCAGGTAATTCTCATGTTCAAACAATGTTGAGAAACACTGCTTGGCAACATCTGGTGGAAATCTATGATATCTGAAGGGTGGACCTCAAGTAGGTGTAGGGGTACTCATTATGTCATTACCCAAGATTGATGCCACCATGTACCTAAAATCGTCACTGAGCTGGTGTCCTTTCTGAGTTCCTACTATGTTCCCGGTATTTGATATTCAAGCTGGACAAAACGGAAATGTCCCCAAGCTCACTGGTATTTTTAGCTAAAATGTACACTCTAGCTAGTTTTTGTTCTGTTTTGTTGTTTTGAACACCATTGTAACCTCATGCTTAGCCAATAATAGGAAATTAACAAATATTTCATGAATGAATAGATGAGTGAAAGTGAATAATTAATTAAATGAAATAAGAGAACAAGGTGCTATAAGAACATGTACATAGAAAACTAAATTACACTAGGAGGTAAAGGAACCTCCTTAACCTAAAGAACATCATTGGTTTCAGGAATTGCTCTAGACCCTGTTTATTAACATTTCTATGAATCTTTTTAATGTCTGATTTCTCCAGTATTAGTGCTGTAGCCTTGAACTGGATTATCTGTTTCCGTCTATCATTTTTGTGTTTGTCATTTACTTAGATGACTATATTAACATTTTGTTTCAACATTTCCCCAAGATAGATTACTTCCTTTGTTCCGGAAACCTCATCTTTCTCACCTGCCACTCAGATAAGCCTCAGTGAATGCTGGTTCAGAAGATACTATACAGACTGAAGAATCATGCATGGAAGGTAAAACTCACTGCAAATATTCCAGAGTGAGTTACAGTCCATTACTGGATAAATCTAGAACCCAGCTGGGGCTGTTAATCTTCCCTATGCAGAAGTGACTAGACCCTGCTCCAATGATGCTGGCATTACCTCTAGACGGTTCTCTAACATTGTTTGTAATAACAATAGGCCCACATTGACTATATGCACACTTACTTCCTTCTTAGCTTCTAACCCAAGGACTTCTTTTTTTTTTTTTTAAGGTATGACTCACACTTTGGACTCAGTACAAAGCACAAGATCTTTGCCTTTGATCTTTTATGGCACTCCTGGACTGTGATTTGAATTCATTTCCTGAATGATTCAACCTATCTCCATAGGAAGGTTCTTACCTATCACTCTCTTGCCCTGGGAGTAGGACTTACGTCCTCTGAATGTTAAGCTCGGTATATGAGTTTTCTAAGCGTGACCATAACCAAGTAGCATAGACTGGGTCCCTTAAATAACAGAAATATATTTTCTTGCAATTCCAGAGGCTAGAAGTTTGAAATCAAGAGATGGTTGTTTTGGATCCTTCTGAGGTCCCACTCCTTAGCTTGTAGATGGCCATCTTCTCCCTGTGTCTTGACATGGCCTTCCCTGATATCTGTGTTCAAATTTCCTCTTCTTATAAGGACATCAGTCATATTGGATTAAGGCCCACCTAATGACCTCATTTTAACCTAATTACCTTTTTAAAGGCCTTAACTGAAAATACAGTCACATTAGCAGGTTGGAACTTCAACATGTGAAATGGTGGTGCTGGTGGCAGGGGTGGGGGAAGATATAATTCATTCAGCCCGTAATACTCATAAATGATTTGGATTAAGTAAAACCTTATATTTGTCTGTTCATTTTACTAGACAACTTTCAAAGTTCATTTTCTCATTAAACCTTTACTACCTTTTTTTGGTAAAGTTGGTAAGCATTACTAGCTATGTTTTATAGATGGGAAACTAGAAGTGGAGAATTATACTACTTATCCAAAGTTGAACAGTTAGTAGGAAACTGGGTCTAGAATTGACAACTCTTCACTCTTAGTTCAGTGCAGTGTTTCCCTGTCTCCTGTGCTGGCTTTTCCCCCGCAACCTAAACCCTCTTTGAAATAAGCTGAGTGGTCAGAGCATATTTGATAATTTCTGCATCTAATAGCCTCATGATTTTTAGACATCTTGAAATATTGCAAGTTAACAAGAATGCAAGTATTCTTAAACATATAGCAGGCCCAGGCAAAGCATGTCAGTTGGACGACCTGACTCTTGCCTAAATTTATTTTAAGCTTACACCTAAATGATGTCAAATTAGGCAAAAATAAATTGAAAATTGTTTTAACACCTGGTTGTTTTGCCTTCACTATACCAGGTACCTGGCTCACTGGAAGCACAGTAAAAGCAGAACTCATGGGAATTATTAGGAGGGAATAAAAGTCATGCAAAAAGAATATATTATTGAAAGAATATGCCACATAAATATTAAGAAAGAAGATCGGTGATCTTGAATAGCTTCTTGTGTCTTTCATCCTCTGAGCCCAGCACCCCATCCTCAGCCCACTTAACTCGCTCAGCAGATCATCTTTTGTAGTTCAAGGACTGCATATGTACAGCACTTACCACCTGCCTGTCACCCTGCTGTGCTAATAGGCCGAGTGGAGAAGTATTTGTAAAACACTTTCTGGATTCTTAGATGAACTGTTTATCAAAGAAAATATATCTCCAAGTGTTTCAATCTCAGCTTGAAAGTCACTTCCTAGATCAAAGTGATGTACATCAACATGGCAGGAGATCTACTTCTGGGCCAGAAATGCATTAAATGAAGGGTCATGGATGTACGTGTGGTCCTATTATCCTGCCATGAAGAAAAGTCCAGATTTAGAAAAAGAAAGCCTCAGTAGATGCCCGCATTCCAGGACATTTTGTAGCAGGCCCAGTCAGGAAAGTACTTACTTTATGAAGGAAACTTTTTGCCAGTAAATACGACAATGTAACTCCTTTGAGTGGAGAAATATAGGCTAATTAGGACTACATTTTTAACCAATGGGTCTGACACAGTTTTTTTAGTTCATGCAACTCATCAAGATGAAAAGCTAATATAACAGCAGTGTACAACACTAAGTTTTTAAAGAACCTTTCCTGATTTCTCAAGTCTTATTTAAAAGCTTCTCTCATGTACTTTAAATGGGCCAAGGGTCAACAACCTTTACTGAGGACCTGGTACATGTCGGAAATTGTTCTAGTGGCTAAGGCTACAAGAAAGACAATGTCCTTGCCATCATGAGGCCTACTCTAGTGGGTAAGAGATAATAAACAAGTATGCTAGGAAATACAACATGCAATATTACTTAAGACATGCAAGTTATGAAGGAAAATAAAGCGGTTTGGGTAAGAGGATAGAGAGTACCCTAGGACTGGATTTGGGAGAGAGGGCAGTGAAAGAATCCTCTCAGAGGTGGTGTGGTGCTTTAAAAATATGTCCAGAAATTCTTTGACACTCTTCCCATCAAAAGTAGGATTTATGTGTGCTTCTCTTGAAGTTGGCTGGGCCTTTGTGACAGCTTTGATGAGTAGAAGGCAGAGGAAGTAACACTGTATGACTTTTAAGGCTGGGTTACAAAAGGCCATGCAAATTCTGCTGGTTTATCTAAAGACATTTGCTCTGAAAGCCTTCCACCACTTTGCATGAAGCCACCTGCGAGCATGAGGGGAAAGGGGGAGGGAGAGAGAGAGAGAGAGAGAAAGAGAGAGAGAGAGAGAGAGAGAGAGATTCCGAAGGACACTCAATTGTTCAGCTCCCCAGCTGACTGAGTCTTCCCAGCCCAGGTGACAGACATGTGAGTGCATAAGCCATCAAGATGACGCCAGCCCCAGCCACCGACTGACTACGACTATGTGGGAGATCCATAAGAACTGCTCAGTTGAGCCCAGGCAACCCCTGGATTTATGAGCAAAATAAATAATTGCTATTCTTTTAAGATACTATTTTGGAATGAGTTGTTACACCGCAAAAAAATGAACAGAGTAGAAGGTGATAGTCGATTAGGGGCCTGAATGAATTCCGAGAGGAAGCTCTGTGAGGGTTTGGTTAAAGTTTTCCAAGCTAAGAGAAAAATAGATGCAAAGGCCCTGATGTGGCACTTTGGAGGCACCGCAAGCATGGTGTTAGAGCAGAATGAGCAAGAAAGAGAGTGCAAACGCCCCTGGGGAACAGGAAAGGGTGCAGCTCTACCTCGTAGGCCATGGACAGGCATTTGGATTTGATTCTGAGCTTGCTGGGAATACTTAGAGGAGTTGGAGAGCAGAAGTAACACTCAGATTTGTGTTTTTTAATGATTTCTGTGGTGGCTGGATAGAGAATTGTCTACTAGGGAGTGGACAAAAATCAAGGAAGGCAAGAAATAATAGCAATTTGGGCTGGAGTGGTTCCCATGGAGATAGTGAAAAGCAATCAGGTTTGGCATATGTTTAAAGATAGTACCAACAGGACTCACTGTTAAGTTGCACGTGGGAATGACATATGTAGAGGCGTCAGGTATGACTCCCAGGTTGTAATCTGAGTAACTTGGTGAATGGTGGTGTAGGGTGGGTAGGGACGAGTAGAGAAATCAATTGGCATGCTCCAGACATGTTTGGGATGCCTATTAGATTTTCAAGAAGAGGTGTTGTCTAAGCAATTGGTCACTGGGCTCAGGGAAGCAATTGCACTGGAGATACAGATATGGGGGTTGTCAGAGCCTAAGTGGTATTTCACCATAGGTATAGATGTGGGGAAGTCAGCATATAAGCGGTATTTCACCATAGATATAGAGGTGATGTCAGAATATAGGAGGGTATTTCATACCATGAGACTGGATGCAAGGGAGTAGGTCTAGAGTAATGTGCAGAAATGTGCCGACAGTTTTTTTAAGTTACAACATGTTTGTATGCCATTGAGAATGATTAGTAAAAGGGAGGTATTGATGCTGCAGGAGAAAAGTGGCAGAGTCCTCGATTAGGAGCAAAGTCCTCGATTAGGCTAGAGCAGAGGAAGCCAGTACGCAAGTGGACTGGCAAAGCTTCACAAGAGCATCACAGACCTCACTTGGCTGAGGTGCAATAGGGGAACTTGATTGAGTTCCAATTGCCATTTCTTTGTTAGCGTTCCTTACTAGATTGTAAGCCCAGGGAGGGCAGGGACCCTCCATAATGTGTTTAACATTATACTGCAGTTCCTGACACAACGTCTGGCTCATTCTGCAAACTTGATAAATGTTTGCTGTGTTAAATGGACGGATAAACAAATTACCATATTTGGCCAAATGTAGTTCATAAACAAATATCTGTTAACTTGCATTGAATATAAAAATGAAAAACTTAGGTGAATATAACCAAAGTAGGAAGAAAAAGTGATATTTTAAATATCTTGAGTTTGTTAGACATCCAAAACTTTTCTATTAATGAATGTTTGGATATTTTTCCAGATTGTTGAGATACACTGAATTAAAGTAAGCTAAATAATAATTGCTAACATTTGTGAGTGCTTATATGTGTCAGGAATTCTTCCCTAAAGCCTTTCTATTTATCATCACACTTAATTCTTACATCATCCCTTAAATATCTACTACTATTATTATTACACTTTAAAGATGAGGACCTGAGCCACAGAGATGGTAAGGAATTGCCCTCAGATTAGACAGCAGCTACTTGGTGGCAGAGTTGGGTTTGAAACCCAGTCAATTTCTTTCAGAGCCCAGGTAAATAGTCACTTTCAGGCCTTCTAACCCCTAGTCCAGTACTCCTTAGCTATTTGAAATGTGAAGAACAAATTAAATATGAAAATAACTCCACTAAAACATACCATGGTAAAGTCAAAGGATGAATGACAACCTGGGAAAAATATTTGTAATTCATATCAGAGACAAAGACTAATTTATGAAGTGATCATAGAAATATGTAAGAGAAAGACAAGAGACTCAATAGAACGATGGACAAAGGAAATGAATAGTTCACAAAGGAAAACATACATATGGCCTTTAAATGTATGAAAAAATGCGCAATCTGGTTCAATAAGAGAAAGGCAAATTAAAGCCAGGCCAAAATATCTTTTTTTTTAAATCTATGAGATTGATAGACATCAAAAGATTGGCCTGTAGTTCCCGTCGCAAGGCTGAGAGAAACAAGTACTCTCATACCCTAGTGGCAAAAGTGCGAAGTAATACAAATAGGGCAATGTTAGCAATGTCACAAAGTAATTCCTTTTGACTCAGATCACTCTGGGAATTAATTCTCAGATACTCCTAGCCACTTACAAAATGATATATAAACAAAGATATTCATTGCAACACTATTTCTAGTGCAAACGATTAGAAACACCCAATGTTCATTAATAAGAGGCAAGTTACCTCAGCTGTTTATCCACACAATGAAAAATTAATCAACTATGAGAATGAGGAAGCTCCCTCATACAGACTCAGAAAGTTACCCAGGATATGCCATAAAGTTAAAAAAGAGAGAGAGAGAGAAAATACAAGATAGTGTATATAATCTGATATCATTTGTAAAAGACCGGGAGATAATAAGAGTACATGTGAGTCTATGCTTGAATCTACAAAACAACTACTAGAAGGATACTCAGAAGCTCATATATGTGACAACCTGTAGAGGGAGGATGAGGTGGGAGCGGAGAAGTGTTTAAAACACTTTATATATACTTTACATACAATAATACAAATCTCATGGAAACTCATGAGTGGAGAAAGAAAGATAATCAATGTATACCTTGTTTTATTTTTTGATCTTTGAACCCTGGGCATATTTTGTTATTTAAGAATTAGAGAGAAAAAATAATGGTAGCTATACTCACAGAGCACTTCCGGTTTGCCTGGCACTGTGCTAAGCATGTTTTGTCATCTCAGGTATTCCTCACAGCAGGACACACTATTTTTCCCATTTAGCAGGAGAAGGACAGGTTTAGAGAAGTTAAGGAATTTACTTTAGGTGCAGAGCTAGTAATTTGTGGAGCCTGGGATCAAATCCAGGTCCCTGGCTGCAGAAGCAGTGCTCTGAGCTACTAGTCTACTCTCATGGTGAATGTTAACATTTATGTACTACCTTGAAAATTGTAGATGATGTCCCCTAAATGGCCAGTTCTCATTGAAGGAAGGAAGGAAGGAAGGAAGGAAGGAAGGAAAGAAAGAAAGAAAGAAAGAAAGAAAGAAAGAAAGAAAGAAAGAAA
>CAUYNB010062115.1:0-20769 GCA_963574225.1 Lagothrix lagotricha | reverse complement strand
TATCTTGATTGGATGGGTGGGTAGATGAGTGAGTGGATAGGTGGGTGGAGGGATGGGTGGATGGATGGATGGATGGATGGATGAAAGGATGGTGGGTGGGTAGATGGGTGAATGGATCCATGGGTGGATGGATGGATGAATGGATGGATGGATGGATGGATGGATGAAGGGATGGATGGTTGGGTACATGAGTGAGTGGATAGGTGGGTGGATGGATGGGTGGGTGGATGGATGGATGGATGGATGGATGAAGGGATGGATGGGTGGGTAGATGGGTGAATGGATCCATGGGTGGATGGATGGGTGGATGGATGGATGGATGGATGGATGGATGGATGAAGGGATGGATGGGTGGGTAGATGGGTGAGTGGATAGGTGGGTGGTTGGATGGATGGATGGATGGATGAAGGGATGGATGGGTGGGTAGATGGGTGAGTGGCAGGTGGGTGGATGGATGGATGGGTGGATGGATGAAGGGGTGGATGGATGGATAGATGGATGAATGGATGGATGAAGGGATGGATGGGTGGGTAGATGAGTGAGTGGATAGGTGGGTGGGTGGATGGGTGGATGGGTGGATGGATGAAGGGATGGATGGGTGGGTAGGTGGGTGGATGGATAAATGGATGGATGAATGGGTAGGTAGATGGATAGATGGGTGGACAGGTGGATAGATGGGAAGGAAGGAAGAAAGGAAGGGAGGGAGGAAGGGAAGGAGGAGCAGGCAACATCTGGGCTTCTTTCCTTCCCTTGACTCAGTTCTGACTGGTGATGAAGGAGTGGGACAGCTGGTGGCTCTGCATTGTGGGGTGGGTTGAGCCAGGACAAGTGACTCGAGATGAGGTTGTGGTTAGATGGGAAATCCCTGGGCAGAGTCCTAGGTGTCCCAAGTCCTACAGGGTAGAGAAGGCTTCTTTGGGAACATATCATCAGGGAAAACAAGACAGAGAGAACTGTTGCACGATGTCCAGGGTAGTCTCTGAACCATGGAATGGCCCTCATTGACCGAGAAAAGGGGCTCAGGCTCTGAAGCCCCCCAGCCAGGTCCTGGGGAGAGAAGGGTCTGGCCAGCAGTGGGGGCCAGGCAGCGTCTGAGGCTTTCTGGTGGAGCATTTTAGAACAATAAAGGTGCTGGGCTTTATGTCTGATCATTAAGAAGCTGCTGGGGCCAGGGCCGGTGGCTCATGCCTGTAATCCCAGCACTTTGGGAGGCCAAGGTAGGTGGATCACTTGAGGTCAGGAGTTCAATTCCAGCCTGGCTAACATGGTGAAACCCTTCTCTACTAAAAATACAAAAAGTAACTGGGTGTGGTGGTGGGCACCTGTAATCCCAGCTACTCAGGAGGCTGAGGCAGGAGAATCACTTGAATCCAGGAGGTGGAGGTTGCAGTGAGCTGAGATCGCACCACTGCACTCCAGCCTGGGCGACAGAGAGAGACTCCATCTCAAAAAAAAAAAAAAAAAAAGCAGCTGCTAGGGTCATACCAGGGGCTGAGGGTGGGGGTCACATGTTATTTTCATCTGGTTTGCATGCAGGTGGTGTAAACCTGGGTGTGCAAAGCATCTTCCTGTGGCCATGTCTCTGCTTCTGTCCTCCATCCCTCCCACCATTTGTCACTGTCCTAGAGAGCCTCAAGCAGAGAGAAAAATCTCCTGCTCTCACAGCTGAGCCCCCAAGATCCTCTTTTCCACATACAGAAGAATAATCCTAACACATCATTGAGGCCCTTCCTGCTTGGAGCCCTTTACCTGAACCCACTGACAACCCTGCCAGGCAGGTGCTAGTATTGCCCCCATTTCATAGAGAAGCAAACTGAGGCCCAGGGAGGGGCGTCACTGGCAAACAGCTGCATGGCAGGTGGGCCCACGCTTAGTGGATCTGGGCACTGAGGTCTTACATAGACCCTGTGGAGTCAGGCTCTTTGTCTTGTTTTACCCAAGGGGAAACTGAGGTATGACCGAAGCCAGAGAAGGGACAGAGAGAGAGAAGAAAGCGCCAGCGGCAGTCCTTGGGCCTCGGCTGGGATTCAGCTGCACATCAGGCCTGGAAAGTGCAGATTACTTATTTATCTGTTTATAAGATGACTTATTTGTAGTTATGATGGATACATAACAGTCGGACAAAAGGAACTCTGTATTCTTATACATACTCTGTGTCCCCAAAATCTGGGATGGTCACTGGCGCACAGTAGGTACTCCAAAACACTCATGGCCTGTAGCTTTGTGTGGTCAGGGGCACAGCTCTGCTGACGCTGGGGTGGGGTCGTCATTCACATGACCGGGGAGGTGTCCAGCAACAGACAGGGACGGGGCCTTGTCTGCTTTCTGGCAACGAGATCAGGGTCAGATTCCTGCTAAGTGGGGGGCACCCTGTGCCCCCCAGGGCTGTGGCCTGACCAGGGCAGCTAGTCCCCCTTTGAGCCCTAATTCTAAGAGCTAGCTTTGTGTCCTGCCATATAACAATATGATGGGTTAGGGTCAGGCTGTGGTCCCATAACTTGTTGGAAGGCATTTCGGAACGATAAAGGTGTCGGGCTTCATGTCTGCTCATATTTCATCCCGGCTCTGGCCTCTCCTGCTCACTCGCCTTGGATTTACTGTGTGGATATTTTAAATGGGGTGAGCTTGGACGCTCGTGCTCCTGCACCCCCACCTCGTCCCCCTCCGCCCAGCTCTGGGAGCCTGGCCCCAGCCCGAACCTCGAGCTGGCCTTGCGTGCTGAAATGTTTACCTCCCGGCTCCTCTGACAGCCGGAGCTGTCTCCTGAAGCGAAGGTTACCGGACGGCGAATGTTGTGACATTACATTTTTGTGTCTGGAGCACGTCATGCTGGCAGAATGGCAAGGCCTGGGCTGGGCTGAGCAGAGGGGCCGGCACCGCAGGGAGCTGCTAGCGGTCACTTTACTACGGCGCCGTCACGGCCCCACGGCCCGCCCTGGGAGCTGACAGGAGGCTGGCGCTGCTTAGCTGGCTTGATGCTGGCAGCCCCAGCACCCCCAAGAAAGGGCCAGGGTGGAGCAGGGCAGACCCACAGCAGCAGCAAGAATGGTTCCAGCAGCCCCCACGGCACGGAGCCGTGACACTCCAGGTAGTGTGCAAACACATTCGGGCACTAATGCATGTCACACGCACTCACCCGAAGAAGCAGCCATTTTTACCTCTTTTGTCGGTCGAGTAAACTGAGGCACAGAGCAGTAGTGACTAGCTGTGTTTGTCCCCTGTGGCTGTGGTAACAAAGTACCACAAACCGGGGGGCTGAAAGATTTCTTCTCCTGCGGTTCTGCAGGCCAGAAGTCCCAAATCAAGGGTTCGGCAGGGCCACACTCTGCTTCGCAGGTCCAGCCAGCCATGCTTCCTGCTCTTCCAGTCTCTGGTGGCTTCAGCATTCCTTGGCTTGCGGCAGCATCACTTCAGGGTCTGCAGTCATCACGTGACCGTCTTTCCCCTGTGTCTGTGTCCCGGTTCCCCTCCTGTTATAAGGACACTGACCGTCATTTAATATATATCCACATTTTCACCTGATGCCATCTGCAGAGACCCTGTTTCCAAGCAAGACCCCATTCACAGGTTCCAGGGGAATGTGAATTGGGGGTGGGGTGGGGACACTATTCAAGCTGACACGTGTGCCCAGGCTGGCTGTAGCAGATGCTCGTGGGGCCGCACCCACATGTCCCCCACCGGTCTCCGAGCTCACCTGCAGATGGCTCTGTAGAACCTGGTGGCTTCTGGGCTTCCATGCTGGAACCTGTTCCCGGGCTGCCCCCGACTCACGCAGGCTGCACCTCACATGCCAGGAGGTGGGTGTCCCCGGGAGTCCCTCCCACCCAAGAAGGAAAGGTGTTGGTGGATACCTCCCCATCGTCCTTGTCCTTCCTGGGGACCCCACCTGGCCTGTTCAGCATGGCCCCTGTAGGTTTCCTTCCCAGCCTTACTCCCCACTCCCTCCCTTCCCAGGATTCCTTCCCAGATCAGCTCCCTGCCCTTGATCCTTGTCCTGGGATCTGCTTCTGGAGGAGCCCAAACGAAGACAATAAGAATACTGATCACAGAATAGCCGGCACACCCAGCATCAACAATGCACAGGCGGCCGACTCCTTTCAGGCCTACTACAGCAGGCCTGGCAGAGAGAGCCGCCAGATTCAGAAAGAAAAAAAACAGGGCACCTAGTTAAATGTCAACTTTAGATAAACAACAACTACCTTTTAGTATAAGTATGTCCGATGCAATAGTTAGGCTATACTTACGTTCTTAAACCATCCATCCACTGGGAGGGGATGGGAGCATGACTGCTGATGGACGTGGGGCTCTCTTTTGAGTGGTCCATACAGCCTGAGATTAACTGTGGTGAGTAGCTGCCCAGTGCTATGAGTATGCCAAAGCCCACCCAGCTGTATGCCTTAAATGGCATCATAGGGGGCCGGGCACGGTGGCTCACACCTGTAATCCCAGCACTTTGGGATGCCGAGGCGGGCGGATCATGAGGTCAAGAGATCGAGACCATCCTGGCCAACATGGTGAAACCCCGTCTCTACTAAAAATACAAAAAAATTAGCTGAGACTGCTACTGAGTCCCAAAGAGCCACCTATCCCTGACTGAGATAGGCCGCAACCTTCTGGAACAGTCTTCAAGCTCCTGTGTCATTTAAATATAACCCCAGTCTCCAAAGGCAAGGGACTTACACCCAGGAGGCAGCAGGCAGTCCAGGGCTCTGATCTTCTAGGAGTCTAGTCCAGAATGAGGTGCCCTGCTCAGGCCCCCTCTGTCTATTCCCCCACTGCCCCCCAGCCTGGTGGCTGGGCTGGGCCTGGGGGCTTGGGGTCCCCCCATGGGCAGATGGGCCTTCTCACCGCCAGGGGGCAGCAGGGGTTTGGCCGCCAGCCTGTGCCCCACAGTCCCGATGTAGGCCCACTGGGGCGGGGCGGGCCTGGGGAGCTCCAGGTATCCTGGGGCAAGGCCTGCAGACAGCCTGGAGTGCACCCCTGGGGGCCCCGCAGGACACCTCCCATCTGCCTGGGAGCCTCGGGCCGCTGGTCACTGGGCAGGGATACTGTTCTGGCTTGCTGCTGGCCTCCAGGCTGTTGACCCCCTGGGCTGTCGGGGGTCAGGGAAGGCTCAGCCCTGACTGCTGATGAAAAACACAAACATCTGCCCGTGGAGAGGCGGGGCTGGAGGGCGGGAGGCAGCCAGGGGCCGGCAGCGAGGGAGGGAGCGAGGTCAAGGCCCGAGAAATTAAATGTTCATAAATGTAGGCCTGGCACTCCCAAAGTAGGGCAAAGCCATTAGTGCTCATTAAAGTTTAATACCTGTCGGTGCTGGGGCAGCCCCGCTGGACGCTGCTCTAATTTGATGGGTGTAGAGGGAGAATTCTCAAATAATCGGGGAGGTCGGGGCTGGCTTCTGTGATGTTCACAGGAAGAGGACAGTCGGGCTTTGAGCGCCACTTTAAAGCAGATCATTGGAGTGGTTCCTCAGATGAGTGGCTGGCGGGGCTCTGCCTCATGGACCCTCCCTTGTGCCCATTTGTGGGGTTGCTGGTTTAGTCCTGGATGGTCTTCCCACTCCTGTCTACAAGATCACCTTGAGATTCCAGGCCCTGCCGGGAGCCAGGGTCTTCTCCCTCTGAAAGCCCTGGGGATTCATATTAGCGCGTTTGTCTTTGTTGGAGCAGAAGCCCCGTCCGTCTCCCCCAAAAGCGTCTCTTTTTCTACAGCAGAGCAAACCTTTCTTCTCCCGTTCCTGCTGCCTGCAGAATTCCAGCCTTCCTCGGGCATCCCCCTCCATGCCAGCCCTGGCTTCTTGGGCACATGGTTTCTGTCTCAAAAATTGGTTTAGACCCGGGATGGAGAATGGTCTGGAGGAAGCACTCTGGAAGCTCCATGGGGCAGGCTAGAGGCATCCAGGGAAGGCTCCCTGGAGGAGGTGACAATTGAGTTGGGGCTTGAAGGACAAGGACATGTAGGCATAAAGCCTGCGGAGGGAAGCACCTGGGCATTCTTGATGAGGGGAATGGGGCAAGTGGTGGGTGGCAGGGCGGGCAGAGGCTGGGGCACCTAGACAGAGGAAGGTTGTAGGCTGGGGCGTCTAGATACCAGGCTGGGGATGAACAGGAAGGGGGGTCCAGGGCAAGCTGGGGCAGGCCCTGCATGCCGGGCTAAGGACTTGAACATTACCCCGAATCCCTGGGAATGGAATGGAACTGAATGGACAGGTAAAATCTATACCAGACCCAGAAAAATACAAGTCCCAAGCTGCTGAGGCTTCAGGACAGTGGCGCCTGCTGAGCGTGTTAAAAATGAGGGAGAAGGCCAGGCACAGTGGCTCACACCTGTAATCCCAGCACTTTGGGAGGATGAGGCGGGTGGATCACAAGGTCAGAAGTTTGAGACCACCCTGGCCAACACAGTGAAACCCCATCTCCACTAAAAGTACAAAAAAAAAAATTAGCCAGATATTTTGGCATGGGCCTGTAGTCCCAGCTACTCGGGAGGCTGAGGCAGGAGAATCACTTGAACCCGGGAGGCAGAGGTTGTGGTGAGCCGAGATTGCACAAGGCACTCCAGCCTGGGCAACAGAGTGAGACTCTGACTCAAAAAAACAAAGGAGGGAGAAACAGCAGGTAAGATGGTCAGCCCTGCCGTGTGCCAGGCTCCTCATGTGAGAAGGGCCGTCGGATTCTCCCGTTTCATAGCTGGCCACACCGAGGCGTGAGAGTGGGCCCAGGCTGCCAAGCGTGGGGCAGAGATGCAAAGGGGCGTCATCTCTGAGCCTCCAGGTCTGGCCATTCTGGACGCAGGCTGGCATGTTTGCTGCCTGGAAACACTCTCCCAGCGGCCAGTGCCCAGCTCCGAAGCTCTGGCTTTGGCCGGGCACCATGCCAGCCCTGGCCACGGCGGCTCCAGACCTCCCTTTCTCTCCAGGCCTCCCGAGAAAGCCCTTTGCATCTTTTGACTCACCCTGAACAAATGCTCCCTCCCTCTGTCACGTGGGCCCTCCCTTGCCCACGCTCTCCAGGGGCCTGCCCAGAACAGCTCCTAAATCATCCTGCCTGCCTCCTCCTGGCTTCCTCCTGGCGCCCGCCCACCCTGCCCTGGCTCTGCCCTGTTTCCAGGCTGCCCTGGAGCAGAGCCAGCCCAGCAATGGGGAGAGAAGAAAACCAGCCCGCCCCCCACAGAAGGGCTCCATGGGGATGTCCTGTCAGCCTGAGTCTCCCCGGCCTGCGGGCCCCGCAGCCCTGTTCCCTGGCTGTATGTCCTCTGAGCCTCAAGATGCTCTGGGAATTTTTCTCCTTTCTTCTCCTGAGCTTGCTGCTTCTAGAACCTTCTCTCGGATATGAACAACGCTAATGAGAGCTTCAGCCCCAGGTGGCCTGTTCCCAGCCTCAGTCTGTCCAGCTCATCCACAGCCCACACTTCATGTAGGAAAACTCACTGGGACCCTGTGGGCAGGAGGGAGGGCATCACCGGGCTGCTCCTCTCCTGCCCCGCCCGTCTCCTCCCCAGCTCCCCAGGCCTGGCGGGGCAGAAGGATAACCCTGTCTCCTGCACGCTCAGCCTCTCCCTGCTGCCCAGGCACTGGGGCGGGGGGAGTTGGGAGTGGGCGGCTGTGTCGTTTGGAGAGATGGGAAATACTAGGCCATGGCCCCGTGCAGACAGGCCCTGGCTTGAACTCCTGCACAGAGCGGATTAGCTGCAATCTTAATGCCCAACACCTCCCACTGGCTGTTCCCATGCCCCTCCCACCACCCCAGCGCCCAGGTCTAGCTCCATGCAGGGTGGAGGAGCCGCTGTCCCGGGTGCTCTCCGCTCCAGTGCCTGGGCTCTGCCAGAGGCGGCTGCCCACCACCCGGAGCCACGGAAGAGACGGGTTGGCTGGAGGGGCAGCTTCCTCCTCCCACTGATTAGGAATGGGATTTCTGCTCAGTTCAGGACGTCCAGGCCATTCTCAAGACCCCACAACAGGGCAGGATGGATGTCCGGACGCTTCCCGAGTGGGAGGCCACAGGCCCCCGTGGGGACTTGACCCAGGGGTGGGCAAGGGTGGCGGCGGGGAGGCGGTGTCTGGGAAGCGCAGGTCAGGGCTGTGGGCTGGGAGGCGCCTGTTTCCTGTCTGTGTGTGAGATGGGGGGGTGTGAAGGGAGCCTGTGAAGGTCAGAGAGAGAGACAGAAAGCATCAAAGAGACAGAGGATGAGATGGGCATGGAAAGAGACAGAGGAAGACGCCCAGACAGAGAGAGGAGGGACGGAGAGGTCCAGAGAGAGAGAGCAAATGTGAAAAGCAGAGCAGGGGACTGACAGACGGGGGCTCCCTCCAGCTGGGTGTGTGGGAAGAGGGTTCAGAGAGGCACGGGCGGATGGAAAAGGACACAGGCCAGCACCCCAGGGAGCTCCCTTGCTCCCCCATCTCCTCTGTGAAATCCTGGAAGGAGGACAAGAGGGGGAGACTTGATTTCCCACACAGTGGGGCAGGGCTTCAGATGCCTCCTCTCAGCCCTGTGGCAAAGCAGACACTTTTCTCCCTTTTTTCATTTGGCAAAGCAGGTAGCAGCGCAGACAGGTAGACTGCAGGGTCCGGGGCCACACAGCAGGGAGCTCAGGCTGCGGCCCCTGCTCCCGCCCTCGGTGCTCAGGGTCCGGGGCCACACAGCAGGGAGCTCAGGCTGCGGCCCCTGCTCCCGCCCTCGGTGCTCAGGGTCCGGGACCACACAGCAGGGAGCTCAGGCTGCGGCCCCTGCTCCCGCCCTCGGTGCTCAAGGGACACTCCTTGTCTACTTGCTGACGCAGGAGCTGAGCCGTCTCCCGCAGGTGATGCGTCCCCAAGGGCCAGACACAGTGCATGGTGCGGGTATCTCCTCCCATGGTCCCTGCTTGGAACCTGTGGTCTCCGCTGGCCCGGGCATGTCACGGGACTAAATCTGGAGACTGAGCCCTCTCTGTCCGCCTCCCCCCTCCCCCCTGCCGCTGCCACCAGCTTCTGGAGTTGTCATGTGGAGTTCCTGAGGTTCCAAAGTCACCTTCTGTGCAGGGAGCCTTTGGGTTCTGACTCAGCCTGGGGCCTCCCCGGAGCGCCAGGGCGAGGGAGGCACCACCTGCCACTGAGCAGCCATCTGGCCCCTCTCAAGGACGTGCGTCAGCCTTACACCTGCATCGTGTTTGCACCACTTCACTGGGGACTGGAGGCCCTGGGCTCTGGGGCTGAAATGTGGAGGGAAGACGCATGTCCCTCTCCACCCTCCGGAAGGTCTGATTTAAATTCAGGAACTTCCCCTGGGATCCTCCTCCTCCAGCCCACAGAGAAGGAGGGGTGAAGCTTCTGGAAGCAAATGAGCCCCACAGACCTGGGGCTGCCTCTTAGAATCACAAAATCCTGGGGCCTGGGCTTCACCCAACAGACCCAAGTTCTGAATCGTGGGGGAGGGGGTGGGGGCTGCAGGCCTTAGTGTATTCTCAGAGCTTCCAGAGAACCCAGGTGAAAATGCAGCTGGGCATTCTGGGGTATGCTAGAGCTAGGTCTCCAAGGTTCAGACCCCGATGAGTGCTGTTGGCTCTCAGTACCTCAGTTTTCTTATCTGCAAAGTGGGCGTGATGGGAGCACGGGTTCCAGCATGGTGGTGAGCATTGGGTGGTGAGCAGGTGAAGAACTCGGGTGTCTTTGGGGAAGTGCAGAAGGAGTGTTAGCATGTCATGATTTGCAGTGGCAGAATCTGGGACACAGGCCTGAGGGGTCGCAGAGCTCCCAGGGGTCAGAGCAGTGGGAGGCCAGTCTCTCCTGAGCAGGAGGTGGAGGGGATGTGTGCCGGCCTCCAGTCGGCTGGGCTGGGTCCAGTCCCCCACCTCTGATTGCTGTCTGTGGACAAGTGGCTGTGCCCTGCTGCTGACTGTAGACTGGGGACACCCCTGCCACCCCCTGAGGCTGTGGCGAGGATAGGTGGAGGTAACACGTAGGAGAGCTGCCCGGGACACGGCCACACATAGCCAAATACTGACGGTGTTCCTGCAAAATCAGGTGCATCGCTGCCTGACCCCAGACCTCAGTTTCCCCAGCTGTAAAATGGGACAGGTTAGGATTGAGGGACTCATTTCAGTGTCAGAGCGAAGAGAGAGAAGCTAAGTTTACAGCCCAGCTCTGGGTTCTTGGGCTGATAGAAGATGTCGCTTTCTGTCCACGTGGTCCTTGCAGAGCTGTATACAGGGGACGCGTGTGGGTGTGTGGGTGTGTGGGCGCGTGTGTGCGTGTGTAGAGTGTAACGCATGTCAAGTGTGCATCCACACGTGTGGTATGTTTGTAAGTCCCTCTGAGTGTGTAGTGTGTGTGCAGCACATGCACATGTGTACATTGTGTAAGTACTTGTGTGTGGTTGGCAGATGGGTAGGCATGTGCCGTGTGTTATACATTACGTGCACACGTGTATGCGTGTGTGGTGTGTACGTGTGTGAGGATGCAAGGGTCTGCACATACCTGTGGCATGTGTGATGTCTGTATTGTGTGCAATCTGGTGCCTGCACACATGTGATGTGGCCCTATAGATGTGCATGTGTGAAGTGCGTGGTGCTGTGGGGAGCCCTCCAGGGTTTCATTACCGTCAGCTCCTGACCCTGCATCCATGGGAGGCTGCCTGGTCTGCTGGGCCTCCCAGCACAGGGTCCTCTCAGGCCGCCACAAGTGGGGCTCTGTGCACATGGAAAGGTGGGCCTCCAGGGGGGGTTCAGTCCCAGAGGCTCCGTGGCCTTCAGAGTGTCTAACTGAAACATGTTATGCATTCGCAAAAGTATAAAGAATAATACAGCCAACACCTATATACCCCCAGCTTCAGGAAGAGGATATTGCTGATGTGTTTGTAGCTTGTCCCTAGTGTCACACCCCCCATCCTTTCGGGCTTTCAAAAGCCCCTGCAGGCCCCTGGATAAACTGACCAGTTCCTAAGCCGTCTGCCTCCTTTCTTTGCCTGTGAAGTGGGGATATGACAGTACCAAGCCTCGTGTACTCAGCTTGTGTTTATTGAGCACCTACTGTGTGCCAAGCATTGCCTCGGGCCTGGGGGACACAGCAGACAGTGAAACAGACAAGGATACCTGCACTTGGAGGGTGCACATTCTGGTGAGTTTGGGGGAAGAGTGAATTAGGAATATGTGCTTCCCTCCTAGAAGAGCCCCTGGCAGGTGGTGAGCGCTCCGTGAGTGTGGGCTGCTGTTATCATTATGAATATTAGCATTAATATTGCTGAGAGGAGGCCGAGCGCAGTGGCTCACACCTGTAATCCCAGCACTTTGGGAGGCCGAGACAGGCTGATCACCTGAGGTCGGGAGTTTGAGACCAGCCTGACCAACATGAAGAAACCTTGTTTCTACTAAAAATACAAAATTAGCTGGGCTTGATGGCGCATGCCTGTGATCCCAGCTACTCGGGAGGCTGAGACGGGAGAATCGCTTGAACCAAGAAGGCAGAGGTTGCAGTGAGCCAAGATCACACCATTGCACTCCAGCCTAGGCAACAAGAGCGAAACGCTGTCTCAAAAAAAAAAAAAAATATATATATATATATATGTACACACACACACACACACACATATGTACACATACATATACTGCTGAGAGGTCACCACTAGCCAGGGCAGACCCTGGGCCCCAGGCCACTGCACCTGCGGCTACAGGGGGCTGTGCCCTGGAACCACGTCCCGTGGAGTGGGACCTGCCAAGTCACACTGGGCGCGTAGCAGCCCCTGAGCAGGCCCGGTGCAAACACAGGGGCCTCCTGCAGGGACCTTGTGTCACAGCCACAGGGAGCTACTGACTGCCGACACCTGCGCCCCTGCCACGACACCGGCACCACGAATCAGTAATGCTCCTTCTTTCAAAGTCAAGAAAACAGGCAGTGACCGCCAGAGGCCCCACGGGCCCTCCCTGCCCTGCTGGGGTTTGGCATCATCAGAGAGCTGGGCAAACCGGAAGTGTGGGCTCTGGGCAGGGGAGGCTGTGTGTCTGTGTGATCGTGCATGTCGGTTTCTGTGTATGATTGTGTATGTGTGTTTTGTGTTTATGTGTGTGTGCGTAATTGTGTGTGTCTGTTTCTGGGTATGATTGTGTGTGATTGTGCATGTGTGTTGTGTGTTTATATGTGTGTGGGTGTGTGTTTCTGTGTATGATTTTATGTGTGTGGTTATACGTCTGTGTGGGTCGTGTGTTTCTGTGTACTCTGTGTGGTTTTGCGTATGTCTGTGTGTGTATCTATGGTCGTGTATGTGTTGCATGGATGTCTTTGTGTGTGTCTCTGCATGTGGCTGTATGTCCATGTGTTGTGTGTATGTCTCTGGGTGTAGTTTTGTGTTGTGTGGTTGTGAGCCTGTGTATGTTGTGTATGTCTGTGTAGGTTGTGTGTGGTTGTGTGCCTGTGTGAGATATGCATCTGTGTATGGGTGTGGTGGTTGTTACTGTGTGTTGTGTGTCTCTGTGTCTGTGTGCATTGTGTGTCTCTGTGTTTTTGTGTGTTTGTATTGTGTGTACGTCTGT
The DNA here is from genome assembly GCA_963574225.1 of Lagothrix lagotricha. Taxonomy (NCBI): domain Eukaryota; kingdom Metazoa; phylum Chordata; class Mammalia; order Primates; family Atelidae; genus Lagothrix; species Lagothrix lagotricha. The sequence goes on along the minus strand of CAUYNB010062115.1, from coordinate 8,265 downwards.
GTCTCTGTGGTGTGTGTCTCTGTATGTGGTTGTGTCTGTGTGGTATGTGTGTCTCTGTGTCTGTGTGTGATATGTGTGTCTCTGTGTGTGGTGTGTCTGTGTGGTTGTGTGTTTGATGTGTGTCTGTGATGTATATGGTGTCTGCCTCTGTGTGTTTATGTGTCTCTGTGTTATTGTGTGTCTGTGTTTTGTCTGTGATTGTGTGTTTGTGTGTGGTATGTGTGTCTCTGCATGTGGTTGTGTGTAGTGTGTGTGTGTCTATGTGTGGTGTGTGTCTCTGATGTGTGTGGTGTCTGTTTCTGTGTGTTTATGTGTCTGTGTTGTGTGTCTGTGTGTTTTGTCTGTTATTGTGTGTTTGCGTGTGGTATGTGTGTCTCTGCATGTGGTTGTATGTGGTGTGTGTGTGTGTCTATGTGTGGTGTGTGTCTCTGTGACTGTCTGTGTTGTATCTCAGTATGTGATTGTGCCTGTGTGTGTGTGATTGTGTTTGCATGTGGTGTGTGTGTCTGTATGTGGTTGTGTGTGTGGTGTGTATCTGTGTGTGGTGTGTGTGTGTCTGTGTGTGGGGTGTGTGTGTCTGTGTGTGTATGTTGTATCTCTGTGATTGTGTGTGTGTTTGCATATGATGTGTGTGTCTCTGTGTCTGTGTATGTTGTGTCTCTGTGTGTGACTGTGGGTCTGTGTGTGTGCCTGAAAGGGGTCATAGCGGAGACCTGGCTCTGACCTTGCAAATCTGTGTGTGAGGGGAGGGAGCCGGCGAGGTTGGTTTGAGCACCCACATCAGTGCAGGTGCAGATCCAGAGACCCCACCCGTGAAGACCTCTGTGTAGAGACCAGACCACGAAGGCCACATCAGAGGACATGGTGCTGGGGCCCGCAGCCTGGGCTTTCTGAGGCCCGGCTGGGTGGGCGCGGTGCGGGGAGGAGCGGTGGGGCCCCCGCCCCGCAGGAGAGGGAGTGAGGCCAACGTCATGCATTATTCAGCGGCTCCTGATTCCACATTATTCTCCCTGATACTTTTACAACCTGTCAGTAAATAAAAAGATTCTACATTATTTATAGAAATGGAGCAGAATTGGCCAGGAAGATTTAGTACTGCTATTATTAGGGAGTACTCGGGCCATCGGAATAGGTGGGCTGGGTGGGGTGGGTGGGGCACCAGGGGTAGCAGCAGAGGGAGAAAGATGCTGCCGCCCCAGGGGACCGGAGCTCAGGAGCTCTGGTTGGGCTCGCTGACCCCAAGAGGGGACACAGTGGCCTCCCTTGGGGCACCTCCCACAAAGTCAGGCTCCAGGGGCCAGGAGAACGAGCTGGTCCAGAGGGGTCGGGAGGGCGGGGTGGAGGCAGGGGACTCCTACCTGCTGGCCAGCCCATACAGGTGGGGGCCACTGACTGCCAAGGCCAGGGTGGGCTCCCCAGGCTGGGACGAGGGGCTGAGGCCCAAACGAGGCATAGGTAAGAGCTGGGCGCGGTGGCTCACGCCTGTAATCCCAGCACTTTGGGAGGCTGAGGTGGGTGGATCACGAGGTCAAGAGATCAAGACCATCCTGGCCAACATGGTGAAACCCCGTCTCTACTAAAAATACAAAAATTAGCCAGGCGTGGTGGCGTGCGCCTGTAGTCCCAGCTACCCAGGAGGCTGAGGCAGGAGAATCGCTTGAACCCGGGAGGTAGAGGTTACAGTGAGCCGAGATTGTGCCACTGCACTCCAGCCTGGGCTACAGAGCGACAGTCTGTCTAAAAAAAAAAAAAGCGTCTAACTGCTGCTGTTTACTGAGCACTTGGTGTGTACACACCACGCTGCACACAGGTTACTGGGGTTGATACCCGTTCACACTGCTGTGTGGGGAAGGGTGGAGAGCAGTGTTTGTCAATCTGGGCTCCACCATTACTGGCGGGAATTTTTAAACGTGTGCTTTCCGTGTTTCCAGCCATCTAACTGTGCCTGACGTGAGCGTGTGCGGGTGACTGGGCAGCCCTGCTGTGAGCGGGCACTTCCGGGGAGTCCAGGGCTGCGTCTGCAGGTGTGGCCCAGCGTGTGGAGCTCACCCTGAGGCCAGCAGCTGGGCTCTGTGCCCGGTTTTCAGAACCAGAGCCCAGAGACGTTGGAGGCCCAACTATCTCCGCACAAGCCTTTCTGTCCCTGAGTTTGAGAGCCACTGGCCCAGAGAGGTTAACATCCTGTGCGTTTGTCCCGGAGCACGGCGTGTGGCACCCTCCGGTGTCTGCGATGAGTGCGCGGGAACCTTGCGGGCTGTGGGGGAGGTGAGCTGGCGGGGGCTGAGCCGGAGCAGCCTGTCCACAGGGCCCTGGCGTTTTCCATCCTGAACCCAAGATGCTGAGGAGTTTGGGGGAGAGGCGTCGCCGGGGGATGGCTGGTTAGAGGAGCTGCCAGGAAGGGGACGTGAGAGCCTGGGAGGAGGAGGTTTGCAGAGGGGAGGGCACAGCCTCCAGAGCGGGACTGAGCCATCAGGAAAGGTCATGGTGGTTTCCCTGAGGGCCGAGGCCAGGCTGAGTCCCAAAGCTGAGGCTGGAGACAGAGGGGAGAGTGGACTCACAGAACGCAGCCTGCCAGCCACGTGGAGCCAGGGCTGGGAAATCACAGGGCGGTGCTTTGAAGAAAGCATGCCAGGAGTGCAGCACAGGGCCTGCCAGTCACCAAGCTGCCCCAAGGCCAGGCGTGGTGGCTCACACCTGTAATCCTAGCATTTCGGGAGGCTGAGGCGGGAGGATCACTTGAGCCCAGGAGTCTAAGACCAGCCTGGGCAACATAGTGAAGCCCTGTCACTACAAAAATACACAAGTTGTCTGGGCGTGGTGGCATGCTCCTGTTGTCCCAGTGACTTGGGAGGCTGGGGTGGATTACCTGAGCCAGGGAGGTGGAGGCTGCAGTGAGCTGTGATTGTGCCACTGCACGTCAGCCTGGGCGACACAGAAAGACCCTGACTCAAAAAAAAAAATTGCCCCAAAACTTCATGGCTCCAGACGCCATTTATCATCCCACAGTGTGTGTGGCTCAGGGATCCGGGGCCGGCTCAGCTGGGCCTCCTGGGCACCATCCTTCCTCAGCTGAAGGCTTGGTTGGGAAGGAGCCACTCTTAAGCCCTCTCCTGTGGCTGCTGGGGGAACTCGTTTCCTTCGGTTCCTTGCCAGATGCTGGCTGGAAGCCATGCTGAGCTCACCACAGGGGTCCTTTGCTATCAGGCAAGCCAGGGGGTAGGGCAGGGCAAGAGAGGGCATCCATGGCGGAAGCCATGGTCTGTAACCGACCTGGGAAGTGAGCCCCTCACCTATGCCATGTTCCGTTCATTAGGGGCAAGTTGCCAGGTCCAGCCCACTCTTAAAGGGTGGGGGCCACCCAGGGGCGTGATCACCAGGAGGTGCGGTCATCGGGGGCCTCATCAAAGCTGCCCTCAATACTGGGTGCTCAGGGAATGAGGGTTTCTTGGTCAGTTACGTTTGTTAATGAATGTGCCTTGCAACTCTTCAAGGAAAGGATAAAATTGGCATCGTAGTCGAGTGTGGTGACTCACACCTGTAATCCCAGTGCTTTGGGAGGCTAAGGTGGGAGGATCGCTTGAGCCCAGCAGTCTGAGACCAGGCTGGGCAACATAGTGACACCTTGTCTCTACAAAAATCAAAAACAAGAGAACAAAATTAGCTGGGTGTGGTAACACATGCATGCAGCTCCAGCTATGTGGGAGGCTGAGGCGGGAGGATCTCTTGAGGCTGGGAGATGGAGGCTGCAGTGAGCTGTGATCCTGCCACTGCACTCCAGCCCAGGTGACAGAGTGAGACCCTGTCTCAAAAAAAAAAAAAAAACAGAAATGTCTTCTGCCACAGTCTGGAGGCCAGAGGTCCAGTGTCAGGGTGTGGGCAGGGCTGCCCCCTGCAGAGGCTCCTGGGAGGCCCTTTCCTGCCTCTCCAGCTCTGGGCGCTCTGGCTTCCCAGGCTTGTGACCACTCACTGTAGCCTTAGGGCTGGCATCTTCACCTCCCTCTCTGCGCCATCCTCACTGGGCCTCTCCCCTGTCTACCTCTGAGAAACCGGCTTTGATTGTCCTCAGGACCCCCTGGATAATCCTCACTGTGACACTCAGGTCCCCATGGATAATCCTCATAACCTCTCCAGTGCAGTCCTGGATTTAATCACACCTGCAAACACCCCCACCTTTTTGCCCTATAAAGCCACTTTCACAGGTTCCAAGGATGAGGACAGGGATATCCTTTCGGGGGGACGATTCAGTCCACCCCAGGCCCTGTGTGACTCCACTGACCACGTGTCCATGAAGCCACCAGCCTGGGTGCCTGTTCAGTTGCAGGTTTTAACACGGAGCCTCTGACACCCACTCAGGAAGGCCTGGCTTCTGGAAGGTTCCATGCTGCTGCTGGAGGGGCTGCCCCACCAAGCCCCTGCTGCTCTGCTTGTGTCCTGGCTGTTTCCAGGCCGAGCGCCCTGTTCCGTTTCAAAGCCTGTGTGTTTTCGCACGCCATGCAACAAGCACCGTGAAAGTGCTGCTCCCATCCGGGCAGCGGCCACTGCGGGTGAGGATGAGGCAGTGAGGCCCAGGGACCCCCATCTCCCATGAGAGTATGGGACATGGGGAACGAGGCGGATTGAGGTTTGGGATGCCAGGAGCTGAGTAGCTTTGAGCACTTTACCCAAGAGGAAGGCAGGACCACGGAGGGGGGTTCCAGGAGGGAGGAGCTGCCTGAAGATGTGGAGATTGATGGCACCGTCTTCCCCAGCTGTGGCCTCCAGGCACGGCGGCCCGCTCTCTTGGGTGAGTGTGGAGCACCGTCTTCCATCGCTAATGTCACTCACACCTTCAGGTGGCCAAGGCTGAGGGTGGGCCTCAGGTCCTGGTGGTCTCCAAACTTCCTTCGACCGTGTCAGTAAAATCATGTTTAGCACATGCTTCGTGAATGGACGTATTTACTTAGGTATCAATTACATACATGTACCCCTGGCCTAGCAGACTATACCTTATAAAACTGACCCCCCATACAGCAGTTCAGAAAGCAGGTGAAGAATTTCACATCAATGCTTAGTCCCAGAACCTCCAGGGCATGGAGGGTGATACGGTTAAATTTTGTGTCTCCACCCAAACCCCGCCTTGAATTGTAATCCCCAGCTTTTGAGAGAGAACTAGGGGAGGTGGTTGGATCATAGGGGTGGGTTTCCCCCTGCTGTTCTCGTGGTAGTGAGTTCTCGAGAGAGCTGATGGTTTTATAAAAGGCTCTTCCCCCTGTGCGTGGCCCTTGTCCTTCCTACTGCCTTGTGAAGAGGTGCCTGGCCTCCTCTTCGCCTTCCAACATGATTGTAAGTTTCCTGAGGCCTCCCCGGCCATGCAGAACTGTGAATCCATTAAACCTCTTTCCTTTATTAATAACCCAGTCTCAGGCAGTTCTTTATAGCAATGTGAGAATGGACTCACATAGAGGGTGTGGACAGCTGGCATTCCCTCGTGGACCCATGCTCCCCTTCCACGCCACAGTTGTGTGGGACGAGGGATCACGGTAGACACACAGCAGGGAGGGAGGGTGCATTTAGGGGACTTACTCGGAAACATCAGGTGCTTTTGAGCGCTGGGAAAGCTGGTATCTCGGGAACTGCGTCGCTTGCTAAATGACTGCCATAGTCAGGTGTTTCTCCAGTTTTTATGTCGACAGCCCACAATATGGATTTCACATTTTACATCATGACACAGGCCGTGTACACATCTTCCCAGAAACGGTGCTCAACCTTTCTCCACACGCACGTCTCTTGTATTTTCTATTCTGTTTTGTGCCATGGAAAAAGACCGCTGACCCACAGAATGACATTGCCACGCCTTCGTGGGTCCCAGCGCCCACGCTCGGAGACACAGGTGTGAGGGCTTGTGCCCTGGGGCTTCGGAGAAGGGAGACAGCATTGTAATTCTGATATACATAGACATTAGCATGACTTCATTTTATTGATTGATTGATTGAGATGGAGTCTTGCTCTGTCATCCAGGCTGCAGTGCAGTGGCACCATCTCAGCTCACTGCAACCTCTGCCTCCCGGGTTCAGGCGATTCTCCTGCCTCAGCCTCCTGAGTAGCTGGGATTACAGGTGCCCGCCACCATGCCTGGCTAATTTTTTGTACTTTTAGTAGAGATGGGGCTTCACTATGTTGGCCATGTTGGTCTTACACTCCTGACCTCAGGTGATCCACCCGCCTTGGCCTCCCACAGTGCTGGGATTACAGGTGTGAGCCACCACGCCCAGCCTAATTTTATTTTTATTTATTTACTTTTGAGACAGGGTCTCAGTCTGTTGCCTAGGCTAGAGGGCAGTGGTACAATCATAGCTCACTGCAGCCTCTATCTCCTGGGGTCAAGCCATCCTCCTGCCTCAGCCCCCTGAGTAGCTGGGACTTTGGGTGAGCACCGCCATGCTAATTTTTGTATCCGTTGTAGAGACAGGGTCTTGCTATTTTGCCCAGGCTGGTCTCGAACCCCTGTACTCAAGTGATCGTCCCGCCTTGGCCTCTCAGAGTATTGGGATTACAGGCGTGAGCCACTGCATCCGGCCTGGACTTAATTTTATATTTGTGTACCTCATTTTCTCATCTTTTGGGTCCCCCTGGGGAGGGAGTGTGTCTTCTTCCTTTTCATGTCTACAGAGGACCTGCAACAGATGAAGTGCTAAATAGGATGTGATGATGAATGAATGAATGAATGAATGAACGAATGAATGGCTACATAATGAGTCTGTCACTGGTGGCTTCCAGGTGCTGAGGGTGTCCTGGGGTTTGCTGCGGTAAATGTAGTTGCAGAGCTGGCAAACCGGGTCCTCAGCCCAGGCTCCCTGGCTCTGCTCCCCACAGGCGAGGCAGATGGCTGCCTTCTCAGCCCCTGTCCCCTACCAGCCAGGGCCGTGAGCAAACCCTTCTACAGCAGCTGGCCTCTGCTGACCCCGTGATCGGGATCTGCTCTGTTTGGAAGAAGATTCATGCCCCGTGCAGTTGTCGGCCCCACAGCAGAGCCGGGAGGGTGGGAGGCGCAGCCTGGGTTGGCCTCCAGAACTGAACGGCTTGTTCCCCGTGTCCTGAAGGTGCTGGCTGCCAGGCTGGCAGTGACAGTTTTATTGGCAGGCGGGCCTGCTGGAAGGATTGTAAGCTATTTACAGTGTTGAGGCCATGGCTTTGCAAGGAGACAGTTAACATAAATTCACATGATGGATCCGTTATCACTTCATTGAACTTGTGGCGGACCCATCGAAGGCCGAGCAATAACACACTGTTTCCTGGGTTTGCACAGCCCTGGGATACATTAAATACACTTTATTTATGGCTCGCCATCGCGGCGCTGTGGGCAGGAGAATGCAGCTTTTGCAACGATCGTCTAATTTTATGATGAGCATTAAAGCCGGGCCTATAATTTGCACCTTTTTATTCATTAGACAGTGGTGCAGCCATAAGTCAAACAGGCCCAGGGATTTAGATGCAGATCCAGAAGATAAACTATTGACAAGCCAGATGTATTTTTACATTAGAGCGCCTTTACAATAGTTTATGTTGAGAGTGGAATATAAATTGCGTTATTAAATATGAACCGCTCTTGGAACCCGGCTCACCAGTGTGCTGGAGGAGGGAGGGGCCCGGGGCCGGGAGCTGGGAGGGGCTTCCTAATTTCTCAAGGTTGAATATATAATTCTGCTCTGTGGGGTTTCTCCATTCAGAGCGCTCAAGTGGGAGCAAGAGGTGAGATAGGGCGGGGCCAGGGGTTCAGAGCGGCTCCTCCCGAGCAGGTGGGAGTCCAGCGGGCAGTGCTTTCTGCCCAGCTCCTTCCGGGAAGGAGGGGCATTCCCTGTCAGGCGGGATGGGGTGTGCCCACTCGCCCTCTGGGGGGATCCCAAGTTGAGGGTGGCAGTGTGTGGGGCCCACCAGACTTGCAGGGGGCCCATCACACTCTGTACCTTTCAGCAGCCTACATTGTAAGTTGCTCTGTACATTTCAGCAGCCTACATTGTAAGTTACTCTGTACCTTTCAGCAGCTACATTGTAAGTTACTCTGTACCTTTCAGCAGCCTACATTGTAAGTTGCTCTGTACCTTTCAGCAGCCTACATTGTAAGTTACTCTGTACCTTTCAGCAGCCTACATTGTAAGTTACTCTGTACCTTTCAGCAGCCTACATTGTAAGTTGCTCTGTACCTTTCAGCAGCCTACATTGTAAGTTACTCTGTACCTTTCAGCAGCCTACATTGTAAGTTGCTCTGTACCTTTCAGCAGCCTACAT